>JBAIZL010000003.1:119954069-119956569 GCA_036971475.1 Prosapia bicincta
TAATAATATTTATTATTATAATAATAATGTTTTATAATATGAATGCCTCTATTCGCAGATGTTTTTCTATGTTACTTCCATTGCAAAAATATTTATTGATAAACAACATACACGACTATATACAAAGTCTATAAATGAGTGTTATTATTCGTAGATGTTTTTCTATGTTACATCCATTGCAAAAATATTTATTGATAAACAACATACACGACTATATACAAAGTCTATAAATGAGTGTTATTATTCGTAGATGTTTAAACGTGTGCCATAATTCTAACTAGTATGCCCTGAAGTCCTTTAGACATTTCGTACTGGAAAAATAGGGTGAATCTGCCGTAATTAATATTTTGAGTGTCCGACAGCTTTGGTGTGTGTGTGTGTGTGTGTGTGTGCAAGGGCTCTTGTGTGTGTGTGTGAAGGAGAAAGAAAATTAAAATATTGATTGAGAAAAAGGATTTTGTAAATACAAGTAACACATCGGAAATTGTGTTTGTGTGAGAAAGATATATATATATATATATATATATATATATATATATATATATACATATTTATATATATATATATATATATATATATATATATATATATAAAGTTATTATTATTAATTGTAAAGAATTTTGTCCACCACTAAGTGCAATAATTTTACCCTATGTGATGAGGCACCTTTCGGTCACTTGACCATTGTCTAACCACTGGAAAACGTGAAGTATCACGATTTTAACACCAACCAAAGTAATCAACTCTTCTGTAAATATCCCAACTTAAACATCAAACTTCAAAACTGCATTAACAGGATTAATTTCAATAAAAAATGCATATCTCTCACCATTACACGAAAATACGCTAAACTACACATAAGAAATAAAAAAAATACCGTCATTAAACAAAGCAACAAAAATAACCGAATTGCACGTCATTAAGGAAAATATTAAATCTGCTTACCATAAATAAAGCCAAATTAACCTACAACTGTACACAACCAATTTAGAAAAAGAGTTTTCCGACAATGGTCAAGTGACCGAAAGGTGCCTCATCACAAAAGGTAAAATTACTGCACTTAGTGGTGGAAAAAATTGTTATTATTAATAATAATAGCTTCATAAAGTCAGTGTAACCGAAAAATAATGGACAACAATAAATATATATATATATATATATATTTATAAGATCAAATAATATACATAAATACAGGAATATTCAATTTATTGAACAATAAACTCAAAGCCTTTCGTTGGTTTACATTACCAACATCCTCAGGAGTACAATACTAACTAATTAGTACTAACTTAGTATTGTACTCCTGAGGATGTTGGTAATGTAAACTAACGAAAGGCTTTGAGTTTATTGTTCAATAAATTGAATATTCCTGTATTTGTGTATATTATTTGATCTTAAAAATATTCTAACAGGAAAACACATTTGATATTCTATATATATATATATATATATATATATATATATATATATATATATATATATATATACACGTATATGTAATATTTTAATATTAAAAGTTTGGAGCCATAATGAATGAGAGAAATTGGTAGGATATTATAACTGTTGTCTGGAGAACTTCGTCATTAATTTGCAACTAGGAAACAATTACACCTTTGTACTCTTTAAATAAATCTGTTTACAAACACCCGGCCATATCGTTTTCCACAGGTTTCGTTGCATTAAACCTTTCGAATTGTCTACACACAGAACAATTTGACACCGGCAACGTCGCATCCGCAGCCAATAAACATGAAAGGTTATTTGAGCACTTGGCGTTAAAGAAGGATTGAAATCCCCTATCCAATCAAACGCAAACGGCCAAAGGATTCACTTAAATCCCAAACAGATGGGGCCTCTTTTATTGGAACAAACAAACTGAATTTACAAATCGTTTTATTTTAGCACCCGAAATAATAATAAAGATAAACCGGTTGAATATGGAGTAAAAACAAATATTTAAGTAGTGCAACGTTTCGGCAGCTAGATCATTAGCCTCATCAAGCCATTATTTGCAAGTAGTAAATATTTTAATGGGGACCGACAAATTCCTCATTAAGTTTTAAATTTTGCAGATCCCTTAGTGTCAGACATTCAATAATTAAGAAACGCATGATGCTAAAGTGATGTTATAAAAAATGCTGACAAAAAATACGTGTACAAATGTATTATAATATTTAGAATTCAATTAAGTTTATAGATATAAAACCTCAGAATTTTATATCCGACCTTTTCCTCGTTCTGGTGGGCTTCGAAGCCCATTGAAAAAAAAAGAGTTCTTGAACAGTCTGTGAAATTCGCTGAACTCTTTCCTCTTGACATTATTGTTGTGAAGAGGGAGAACAATATGAAGTTTCCTACTTCATAATCGCTCGACACAGGAATGTTGTGAAAGTATGTGTGGATACGGACAAGACAAGCTTCTTCCAACAACTGGGTCTCCGCGATATAATACTGTTTTGCAAGGGTGATAAACCGAATGGTCAGATCGTTTAATGTGCAC